>JASPKZ010003831.1:2562500-2606414 GCA_030220185.1 Diploptera punctata | reverse complement strand
TACATACATACATACATACATCACATCATAATACATCATACATACATCATCTCATACTACATACATACATACATACATACTACATACAGACTACACATACATACATACATACATACATCAACAATACATAAATAATACATACATACATACATACATAATACATACATACCATACAAAAACAAGACGATTAGTGTTCTGGCTGAGAAGGTCAAGAAAAGCTGAAGAGATTCACACATGGTGTAGACAGGTAACAGAAGTCTTGTTGGGGCGAATTGGACATCATGCTCCATCTGTCTGCGGCAGTTTCGAACTACAGCGCAGCTGTTCGAGACAATAGACCACAAACCATACACGAAAAAAATTACAAACTTGTACTTAAATCCAAACAGAACGAGTCCACAGATGCCAATGAAAGTTTTGTTGAAGCGAAATATTAATCCAACACAACTAAAAGTTGGAATAAGATCTATGAAGGCACTACGAGACGGTAGATTGATTATCGAATCTGGAAAGAAAGAAGATATCGATATTCTTAAAAAAAATATCGAAGATCATTGCAGCCAACTATTGGACATCAGCACTCCTAAACTTCGCAACCCCAACCTAATTATCTACAACATCCCTGAAGATATAACAATAGACAACGCGGCAGGTACCATCGTTGCCCAAAACCCTGAACTTAACTTAAATGAGGAGACCCTCATGCCTAGATTCATCTTCAAAACAAAGCGGAACTTTCGGAACCTTGTTATGGAATTTAAACCTGAATCTTGGCGAACCCTAAATCGAAAGAAGGTTAAACTATGCTGGCAAATTTGTAACGTTGAAGACTATATGAAAGTTAGAAGATGTTACAAATGTTCCAGATTTAACCATAGAGCCCAAGAATGTAACAGCAGCGATACTTGTCCACTTTGTGCGGGTAATCATAAACTGGCAGACTGTACTGCAAGAGCAAATGAATATAAATGTATAAATTGTGTGACTCATAACAAATTCAATAGAGAACAAGTAAACGAATGTCACTCATCCCTCGACAAAAACTGCCCATGCATGCTAGCAATGCTAAAGAAATATAAACAAAACACTGAATATTAAAATGGCAGGTTCAACCCAATCATAGTTGCAATGCTAGTCAAACCATTAAGCTCAGAGGGAAAACACACATTAAATGCCTTCAAATAAATTTAAAACATTCCAAGGCGGCTACTAGTAATCTCATGCATATGATAGAATCACACAATATTGACATAATCTTCATTCAGGAACCATATGTTATCCAGAACAAAGTGGCTAGAATTTCCAGGAAGTATAGGACCTTTTCTAAAGGAGAAAATAGGATTAGGGCAGCCGTTGTCGTAGCAAATAGACAAATAGATGCTGTACTAATAAACCAAATATCTGACGAAGATGCCGTAGTTGTCGAAATTTTATACAATAAATTAAAATTCAATGTAGTTAGTATGTATATGGATATCAGAGCAGATATTAATGATGATTTCATTAAGCTGGACCATATACTAGAAGTTACGAGGAAGGAGGATGGAATAATAGTAGGCGTGGACAGTAATTCTAGGTCAATAATGTGGCATGATACTATCACCAACACTAGAGGCAGAAAAGTAGAAGAATATCTGAGTTCAAAACGGCTGTATGTTATGAATGAATCTAGTGAATATACAACTTTCGAGAGTGCAACAGGAAAGAGCAATACGACCTCACCATAACTAATGACCGGTTAGTAACCATGGTGAGCGAGTGGAAGTGTGAGGAAGAAGAGAGTTGCTCTGATCACCGATTTATTACATTCAACATATCTAAAAATAACGCGAACACTTCCAACAATTTTCAAGGTATAAAATATATAGTAAAAGAAAACAGACTTGAGAACTTCAGTAATGACATCATAAGAATGTTCTCAGAAAGATTACTAAACAAAACGATAATGAACACTGTTGAAGAACTGGACAAGGGGCTGAGCAGCATAGCTAGGGAAGAACCGGACTCACAAAAACTAGTCAGGGAGTTTGAAGATATCATCACAGCGGCATGCAGTAGGCACTTCAGAATATCAAACAGAGCACAAAAGTTACACCGGAATAAATCTCTCCCATGGTGGACAGAAGAATTAACCATAATGCGGAAAGAGTGAATGCTACAAGAAGGAGATATCAGAGAACTAGAAACAACGAAGAGCTGAGAGAAGAACGAAAGCATCAATATTTAGAAGCCAAAAGAAAATATGAAAGAACTATTACAAAGGAGAAAATTGTGTCTTGGAAAAACTACTGTAGTTTGACTCCGTCAAACAACCCATGGAACGCAGTCTACCGCATAGTGTCTGGAAAAAGCCAGAAACGAAACACCTTTAACCACTCTAAAGAAAGCAGACGGCTCTCATACATCCGACCTACAAGAAACACTGCAGCATATGATAGATCATTTTGCACCAGACGATGACGAGACAGCGGACAACAACTACCACAAGCAAGTCAGAGAAGATAATAAACGTCCCGTGGAAACTGAAGATGATGCCGATTTTACCCAACAAGAAATAGCACACATTTTAGAAAATATGGACCCAAATAAATCCCCAGGAGAAGACGGATTTACGAGCAGAATTTTACTTCAAGTTATGAACATTCTACCAAGCTTTGTAACAGCGATATACAATAACTGTCTCAGGAGAGGTAATTTTCCCCAACAGTGGAAGAAAGCAAGATTAATTCCTATCATAAAGCCAGGAAAAGAGTATTACCAGGAGGTTACTAAATTCCGTCCAATAAGCCTCCTAAACACAGGAGGAAAAGTACTGGAGAAGTTGTTAATAAACAGAATTATGCATCATGTCAACTCAAAAGACCTAATGTCAGACAAACAGTTCGGTTTCACTCCTCAAACTAGCACGGTGGACGCAGCGATGACACTAAAAGAATACATCGAGGAAAATCTAAAAGAAAAAATGTATTTGGTGCTAGTAAGCTTGGATATCCAAGGAGCTTTTGACTCGGCCTGGTGGCCGGGGATCATGAAAGCTCTGAGGGAATTCCAGTGCCCAAGGAACTTGTATAATCTTGCAAAAAATTATTTTAACCAAAGAACAGCTACATTAGCAGTAAACAATGCTAAAGTAGACAAAAATGTAACGAGAGGCTGCCCACAAGGATCTTGCTGCGGTCCGGGGTTCTGGAACATCCAGTACAACTCCATACTTCGATTAGATTACACCGAACATACTAAAGTAATAGCATTTGCAGACGACCTGATAGTAATAACAAAGGGAAAATCAGTTCTCGAAGCTGAGAATTATGCAAATATTGAAATGAGAAAGATTACATCCTGGGCCCACAACAATAAATCCAAATTCAATGAATGCAAATCAAAAACTATTCTAATAACAAGAAGAAAACGAAGGGAAAACAAACAAATACATATATTTCTAAATAATAAGCAGTTAGAACAGGTCGCCCAGATTAAATATCTTGGCATAATAATCGACAAGAGATTTACGTTCAACCAGCATATCGAATATGTAGCAGAGAGATGCAAAAAACTTATTAATGCTCTCTCGAAGACAGCAAAAATAAGCTGGGGTTTAAGTGACAAAGCCCTGTGCACAATTTATAACGGTGCAATTCTGCCACTGTTATCGTACGCGGCACCAGTATGGATAAGTGCACTGGACAGGAAATATAATATCCGAAAGTTTAAACAGGTACAGAGATTGATCAGCATACGAATGGCAAAGGCATACCGCACTGCGTCCTACGAAGCTCTCTGCATTCTGACGGGATTAACACCTATACATCTAAAAATACAAGAAATTTCGGCTATTCACCAAATAAGAGGAAGTTCCAAATACGAAACTCTTAACGTTGATCAGACAGTTAGTTACAAAAACTGGACACATCCGGCAAAATTCATAAAAATCCAGGATACAAGAGAAAACAAAGAATACACTTATGAAATATACACAGATGGAAGCAGAAGCAATGATGGAGTTGGATCGGGAATAGTTATATTCAAAAAACATGTATTAACAAACCAGCTGAAATTTAAGTTGTACGAAGAATGTTCAAATAACCAGGCTGAGCAACTTGCCATCATGAAAGCATTGGACACCTTAAAAGGACTTAACACCAGCGAAATACCGATTGACGAACGTAATGTGGCAATCTACACTGACAGCAAGATCACGTTAGACTCCCTAAGGAACAGAAATAATCGAAACAATTTAATTGAAGAAATTAGGAATAAGCTGAAATCTCTAGAAGGCAACAATTGGACAGTGGAATTCAGCTGGGTCAAGGCACATGCTGGAATCTACGGCAACGAGATAGCGGATCGCCTAGCGAAGCAAGCAGCGTGCGACGGCGGCCTACAAACGAGTTACGATAGGATTCCAGTAAGTGCTGTGAAGAAACACCTGACAACCATTAGTGAAGAAAAATGGGAAAGGGAATGGCAATCAACCACCAATGGGAATTTGACGAAATCGTTCTTCCCGAAAGTCAGCGACAGACTACAGACAAGAATCCAGATATCTCCCAATTTCACAACGCTGGTGACCGGACACGGGAATATAAACGCCTACTTCCATCGCTTCAAGATAAAGGACAGTGCAATGTGTGCATGCGGTGCTGGTGAGCAGACAGTGGACCATGTCATATATAACTGTATAGAATTTAAAAACGAAAGACAAACTCTTATAAACTTTGTAAATAGAGGTAGTGAAAGGTGGCCCATAAATAAGAGTAAATTAGCTTTTAAGTATACTAAACAATTCACCAAATTCGCAAATAGCATAGACTTAAAAAAATTACAATAGAACATTACTTGGACAGTATAGTTTAAGCAACTGTAAATCATAAAGTGATAGAACTAGATAATAAGTGTTAGGATAAGAACATTATTTTAAGGAAGTGTAAATATTGATCATGACTTGTTAGGATTAGTCAGTGCTATAAGTGTAAATAGGAACCTAATAGCCTAAATTTTTAGAACTTTCAATAGTAGATTACTCATAAAATGTTAGAATTAGTCCGTAACTTAAGTGTAAATAGGAGCTATATCTTCTTAGATTAGTAATGGATAGAACATTAACTTAGCGTGTAAATATAGATTATAGCTTGATAGGATTAGTCAATTTAAATGTAAATAGGAACTATATTTTGTTAGGAATAGTCATGAAGAATGCACTAATTTAACCCTTAACTTACAATGTATCTTATAAGAAACATTGATTTAATTTATTTGTTATAGTTTATTAAACAGTAAAAATAAAACAAATTATCATAAATTACCTAAAATTGTTTCAAATTACGTTAAAATACAGTAATAACTTACTTTTACATGATTTTATCTTTCTTTGCGGTCCGAAACACTTGAATGGTGGGCACATAAATTATTGTTTCGCCAATTTAAGGGTTAAGTAAGTGCTAATAGGAACAATATCAAGCAACTGTAAATATTAATCATAACTTGTTAGTGATAAGAGGAACCATAACTTGCTTACGTATAATTAACAGAGAGCATTGTTTGAAATGCAAATAACAACCACAACGAAATAGAACAATTTAGCGTCACAATAACTCAAAATTATATTTTAAGGAATCAAAAATAGGAAAAAAAAAAATAATTTCACACTTTAGAACTAGTAAATAACATTATAAATGCATAGTCAGGAACATCAACACACATAAAATGATAGAGATATTTTAATATTGCTAAACCAAAGCATGTAGTACTGCAGAAAACTGTAGTGGAGCATGCTGTCATATGAAGACTCTTAAAAAAAAAAAAAAATACATACATACATACATACATACATACATACATACATACATACATACATACATACATACATACATACATACATACATACATACATACATACATACATACATACATACATACATACATACATACATACATACATACATACATACATACATACATACATACATACATACATACATACATACATA
The DNA here is from genome assembly GCA_030220185.1 of Diploptera punctata. Lineage (NCBI taxonomy): Eukaryota > Metazoa > Arthropoda > Insecta > Blattodea > Blaberidae > Diploptera > Diploptera punctata. The sequence goes on along the minus strand of JASPKZ010003831.1, from coordinate 2,600,427 downwards.
CATACATACATACATACATACATACATACATACATACATACATACATACATACATACTCATACATACATACATACATACATACATACATACATACATACATACATACATACATACATACATACATACATACATACATACATACATACATACATACACACACACACACACACACAGTTTATTTTAACTTACTTCTCCAAACATTCGGTATCTTATTGCGATTAACCAAAACTTTCCATAGAATGTTCAGTATTCTAGAGCCAATTATTATTTTGTCTACCACGTCGCCATTCTTTATTATTTATTACTTACTTACTTACTCACTGGCACTATCGAACCCGTAGGTTCATGGCCACGCGGAGATAAGCTCTCCATACATCCCTATCCTGAGCTAATGCTTTCCAATCATTCCCTGTATAGCCTACTTCCCTCAAATCATAGTTAATGCTATTCTCCCACCTCATTCTTGGTCTACCAACTGGACGTTTTCCCTGTGGTTTTCCTACAAGAAGCTTCCATGCACCTCTTTCATTCCCCATACGTGCCACATGTCCTGCTAATCGCAGTCTACGAGACTTAACTGTTCTTATTTTATCTGGCTTCCTATAAAGACCATGTAGTTCATTGTTAAGTAGTCTTCTCCATTCTGCTGCCTGTTCATCTCTCTTTGGTCCAAAAATTTTCCTAACTACTTTATTCTCAAATACTCGTAATCTCTTTTCCTCCTTTAAAGTAAGAGTCCATGTTTCGCATCCATATAATATAACTGGTAGAATAATAGTTTTATATATATTCTGTTTAACGTTTTTTGAAAGGAGTTGGGACATCATAAGTTTCTGTAATGCATAATAGCACGCATTTCCAGAATTTAGCCTATTATTCATTTCCCATTTTTTTTTCAATCGGGGATCCATTCTCTCTTCATTCTCTGTAGATCTCCATACCATCATAACTTTTTTTCTTTTTTTTCAGTATTGTAGTTACAGTGCATAAGATCTTACTTTCTGTATTATGGTTGACGTTTCTATTCCCATCTGGTGCGTAGATTGCAGAGTCGTCAAACGTCCTCTCACTCGCTGTAGGTCTCCAATGGCGCTACACTCAAATCGTCTCCTTTTTTCACCATCGGTATTTTACATCACGCCTAAGATGTTTTGATGCTGATAACTTGACACTGTTTTTCAACTAACATGCAAGTGTCCGTCTCAGTCTCACACAATGAACTGCAAACACGACACAAAACTGTGTCAACATAGGACTATGGATGTCCCAAACCGTTTGACAATAATGGGTTGTGATTGGTCAACAGTAAGATGAGCCCCTTCATGAGCACGATCTGTCAAGAGCCTACTCGCATTATATCCTCTTCCACTTTCATTATTCTTCTTATTTCTTTATTATTTCAATTCTCGATTTTCTTTAAACCCGTTTCAGTAGTTATCAATTTTTGAATAGGTACGCAATTTGTTCATTGTCCAAGTTTCTGTGTCTTATAATACTATGCTATTAAGGATTGAAAGTACTTTTTTTATGAATATGTTACTATTTCGTACCAGTGATTTTTCCTGTTAATATATTTTTATTTTCAATTTCCATATTTATTTATTTATTTATTTATTTCAAAACGGAATCCTAGTAGCAATATTTATTCACTTTTTTATATTTTCCTTCCATTAATGTATGATTAATCCAAATCTGCGTAACTTAAGTAAATAAATGTGTAATATATATCATAACTATACATCTCCCCTCTAAACTATAAGCACGACTGACGTCATGCGGTAGGCTGGGCGCGAAGTTCGAGATGACAACGTACAATCAGATATGAAAACATTTATCACAATCGCTTATCTATTCACTGACATATCCCATCTGAATCTCCATCATCTGTAGATAAATCAGTCCAATTTACATCAACATTTTGTAAAGATATTTAAAAAACTATCATATTGTAGAATTTATTTTACATTCTACGTATTTAATTTTCTTTTTTAATTTTTTTCACAAAAATTATATCAGTCCTACTTAGTAATTGTGTTAAATTCCTCCAAACATAAACATTTTACAAATGTCATATTTGTTCAAGTAACCCAGCCCTTTGTAACGACCCAAATGCTTTTATCAGATTTAATTCCGGAAAAATGAAACCAATTATTTAAATGCATTTGCTAAAATGAAAATATAAACTATAATAATTAATATTATTATGTATTTAAATTTCACAAAAAAAATTAAGACATCTTAGAAGAATTACACATGGAACCTTTAGAAAACAAAATTTCTGATTATAAGTCAAGATGGATGCAACATGTTCATCGAATGGAAGATCACAGAATACCCAAACAATTGTTAAGTTATCAACCTGCAGGAAGAAGAAGACCAGGACGTCCACTCAAAAGACTTTTGGATGGTGTTTCTCTTGAGGCCGAAACAGGTCAACAAATGGCCTAAATTCGTGAATGTACTATGATGATGATGATGATGATGATGATGATGTATTTAAATTCAGAAGAGGAATGCTGAACAAGATAATTATCTTATGAACCAGAGATGATATTAGTATATATTATAGTACATTCTCTGCACGTGCAGCACCTATGTGCAGAAAAATGTTGCCATAGTTGCAGTTTCCAGACGTTTACAGAAAATATATTTGCCCAGAAATTTTGTACCACGACAATTTATCACAAATTCACATGATGTCACAGGTATCAAAATGTTACCAATACAGTATGTGCCAATAAGGGTATGGACCTTTTATTTTTGTCATATGTTTGATTCTATTGTTTCTACGGATACAACAATTCCAATTAAAAAATATAGCTTTTTAATATTTCACAAGTTAGTTATGGAAGAGTTTCATAAATACCCTATATCCCATGGATCTATATATATATATATATATATATATATATATGGTATGATAAGAAAAACAAATGCCTGGACGGGATTCGAACCCGGATCTCTGAGTCTGTACCTCAGCGTGATATCCATTACACTACCAGGCGAATCCAATTCAAACACTTATTTTTCTTATATATGTATTATATTCTCCATTATTACTAGATGTCGCGAGAACTCGGTCTTCACTGCCATCTAGTAGCTGACTATAACAAGTAAGCAAATTAAAGAGAATATATTTTTTACTTTATAGCAGCTAATATATATATATATATATATATATATATATATATGTATATATATATATTAGATGATGTGAAGAATTTGAGTATTTGGCAGTAAAATTAGATAAAGAGGATAAACAAGAAAGTGATATTAAGAACAGAATAAATAAAGGTAGAGCAATAACAGCAATGACGAATGGAGTGTTATGGAACAGATATATAACCAGGAAAAATAAGTTACAAATATATAATTCAATAGTGAGAAGTACTGTCACATATGGAGCTGAAGTTTGGAAATTCAACAAAAACTTAGAACAAAAACTTATGTCGATAAAAATGGATTTCTTGAGGAGAGAAGTAAGATGTTCAAAATTAGACAAAATAAGAAATCCTGTCATAAGAGAAAAAAATGAATATTGGTTATTCAATAGTAGATTATATACGGTTTAAGCAATTAAATTAGTATGGGCACGTATGACGAATGCAAGAAGAAAGATTACCCAGATATCAGGAAAACATTGGAATGGTGTCCACCTGGAAGAAGGAGGATAGGAAGACCTCGAAACTCGTGGATGCAGGAAATAAGAACTGGAATGAGAGCAAGGGGACTGGAGGACATTGAGTGGATGGAGAGAGACGAGTGGAGAAGAAAAATAAAACTTTCGGCACAGAAAGATGTGTAAACATTAAAATTCTGTATATAAATAAATAAATAAATAAATAAATAAATAAATAAATAAATAAATAAATAAATACATATATATATATATATATACACATACATATATTCTCTTCGAAAGGTGGAATTTATATTTCACGGATGCAGCTAGGCACTGCTCTAAAGCAACCATCATATCACATCTACAGAAAATGAATAAACTGAGTTTCTTAAAGGAAAGGATCACACCTATGCAGCTGGGAGGGGTCCAAGCAAGCTGAACAACATGAAGAACAGATGGAGAAAAGATTCTTGAATAGTGCAGAGTAATTGCATCTCTTATGCACAATTTAGTCCAAGAAACATTAAATGGCATAATTGCCAAGCTCCCGAGAGAGGTGTATATTAAAAAGGTAAGAAAAGTGCACTTGCCGCCGGAATCATCTATTCAAGATATACACGACTTTCCAGATAAGTATAACGCTAGTAAGATGAGGAAAGTTTGTTGCTTCACTTAGATAAAATTCGGCAAAACGATTTCTTTTTCACTTGATTCGACATTGGACATTGCTAATTCGCACAACATATAAGTATTGGATATGCTATGTAAGATTTAAAGTACAACTCAAAATTACAAATCAACCAGTCCAAGAGTCATGTGTGGATAAATTCAGTTTGAGACAAAAAGTGATAGATAAATTTGGAGAATCACTTGAACTAAATTATACACTGTACCTACCGATTTTAAGATAGCAGATATACGCGTAATTGAAAATACGTTACACTCACAACAAATTATTATATGGTCTTCTTTCACGTTACACAATGAATTCACGCACGCGCATACATTTTATGGACTCAAATAGAGCCGGGATTCGAACCTGAACATCCGGAAAATTAATTACTCTATTCTTCACACGACAGAGACCGTCAGAATAATTATAGTAATAATATGAATTGAGTATAATAATAATAATAATAATAATAATAATAATAATAATAATAATAATAATAATAATAATAATAATAATAATAATAATGATAATAATAATAATGATAATAATAATAATAATGATGATAATAATAATAATAATGATAATAATAATAATAATAATATTTTTTTTATTATTATTCGTGCTTTTATAATGAATATACATTTTTCCGGTACCCATGTTCACAGTTAACTACACATTTGTTTCAACACATTTTTCCATTCTTGTCTGTTAATCCATATATCTTCTTCTATTTCCCATTCCCTCTTAGTTTCATTGATTCCCTGAATCCACGTAATATTTGGTCTACCCTTCTTTTTCCTTCCTGTGGTTCCCAATCCATGATTATCTTAGGTAGTCTTCCTTCTTCCATCCTTCTAACGTGTCCGTACCAATTTGTTTGTTCTTTATAAAATATAATATTGAATATTGTACCTGCATTTTTTCTTTTATATATGAATTTCTGATTTTATCCTTCCTGGATATTCTTGCAGCCCGTCTCCAGTAGTCCATTTCAGTGGCGAGTATTTTTTTTTTTCATTTGTGCATTTAAAGCCCACACATCTCCATAGGTAATAATGCTTCTGATTAATAATAATAATAATAATAATAATAATAATAATAATAATAATAATAATAATAATAATAATAATAATAATAATAATAATTCGTTAATATAATAAACGAACGAAATTTGAAAGAAAGGAAAAATTAAAGTGAAAAGGGAAAGAAGAAATTATGAACAAACGAATGAGTTAAAGAGTGAAGTAATTAATTATCTATCGAATGAATAAATGGGATGATTTAATTAATATCAGTTCTAAATATTACACAACTTAAGTAGAGTGAATTTTAATTCTTAAAAGGTTAAATTAAAAATTATTTCATTTTTTTCTTTCTCATATATCTATATATAATTATCGTGTTGTCTTCATGCTAAAAATCTTTCATTAAATAAAAAATGCTTCGCTTTTTAAGACTTTGCAGCTTTCTTTGTCTTGGCCTTTCAGTTCAGGAAATTAAAAGATCTATCTCCTAGTGGATTTGGACGTTTTTTATTTGCACTTGACAAGAAAAAGGCACTAACATTTAGTGCTAGAGGCTTACAAATCCCCTCATCTCTCTCACAATCTCTCTCTCTCTCTCTCTCTCTCTCTCTCTCTCTCTCTCTCTCTCTCATACACACACACACACACACACTCACATCCCTCTATCTTAGTAGTTCGTCTTTTGTCCCTGTAATAGCTATCGCTTTCCTTACACCTACAAGTATTTACAGTGACAGAAAGTACTTTAGAAGAATATAAATCTTCTACTAGGGTTTCTCTTTTACATCTTCTGACCAAAGAAAGGTTTTGGCTCAGAAGGCAGTTAACAAAATTGATGACACCTATAAAACTTGTTACATCTTATACGTAGGTCTACTCTTTGAAAAATCTCTTTTAATAAGACAACAATGGTTCTGTGACCTTCATTGTTATAATGAACAACTAATCAGGGGTCGTGAGAGATCTCCGTTCTAGCTTCTTATTCCTATTACATTTCTGTAGCCAGAAACTTGATCTATATATTTTAATTGCTAAAGTAATTCAGAGCCGTTTCCACGGTTTCATGTATTTTTTTGTTTCAGTGACAAATATAATAAAATAACTGAAATAATATACTACAATATCAGGGTGGTAAGTGGATTTTGCCGGACTGAGGAAAAGTCTGAAAAGACGAGAAAAAATTAAAGGAAAAATTACTATTAACATTGTAGTAAATGTAAGAACTAAAAAAATCAGTGTCATATCTTCGAATTATAGACACCAAAATCGAGTAGTTGAATATATTCTATTTTTGAGAATCTTTAATAAGCTTAACAAATAGTATTGTATATGGAGATGAGGAATAACTTCTATTGCGATATTTTTCATTAATAGTTGATTGAAAAGATAAAGTGGCGTGGAAGTTACAACCTTAAATAATAGAGCATCAAAATGCGAAGATTAAGTGCTGCTAATCACCGAACCTTGAATGCAAGTGTATGAGATAAATAAGCATGCAGAAAATGTCATCGCTTTGTTACACAGGGTGTCTCCAACCTTTTCGGTCAAAATTGGATATATGATGGAGGACACGAAGCTATGGCCGGAAATGCATAGTTTGTTTTATTTTTAAAAAATGAATCAAATGGTCGGAAATTCGTAGTTCGTGTGAGTGATAACGACGACTGGAGGCGTTAGCTAGCACAACAACCAAACAACTGTCTGGAGCTAGCTAGCCTGTCACTGTAACATATTCGTGTGCTTACAGTTGAGTCTGACTGCAGTAAAGCATTGACAATGGAGCATTATTCGTTCGAGGAACTTACAGACGTGATCATAGTGTATGGTGCAGCAGGATGTAGTGCTCGAAAAGTGAACGTTTGTATAGAGAAAAGTTTCCCAACAGGCATCGCCCGAATTGGAAAACATATATTTCCATAAACAGGAAATCAAGAGAGACTGGATCATTGAAGCCACAGAGTGTTGTCCAAGGCGCTCGGCACAGAACTGTGCGGATATCAGCATTTAAGGAGAAAGAGGATATCTTGTCCCATGGTCATCGCATTCACCAGATCTCACTCCTCTGGATTTTTTTGGGAGGCATTTTGAAATCGTTTATCTATGAAACTCCAATAGACACTGACGGGGAACTGTTTGCTAGGGTCCTAGCTGCCAGTCTCGTTGTACAACAATCATCAGGAATATTTTAAAGAGTTCGACAAACGTTTCTGCGCCGGTGTCATGTCTGCATTGAGAATATATTATATTTAATGAATATAAAATATATGGTAATGCTAATTTTATAGCATAAATAATAAAATCTCAAATAATAGAGATAAATGCGTCCTGTGACATATCAAAATAATGTCATGTCTGCATTGAGAATAAATTACATTTAATGAATATAAAGTTCACCGCTGTGGTGTCGAGGTAGCGTGCTGCCTTTTCACGCAGCGGGCCCGGGTTCGATCCACGGTCGGGGCAGTTTTTCTGGGTGAGGTTTTTATCGGGGTTTTTCCTCACCTGTAAGACAAATGTCAGGAAAACTTTAAGGCCCAAACGGTCCCCGAAATCATATGGCCATCATCATCATCCTTATCATTATTATCATCATCATCCTTCACCGGTGTGGAAAGCAACGGGAAGCTACCACACCTACAATTCCCTAGTAAAGCTGCAAGCATAGCATGAAAAATGCTATGATTGCAGTGAAGGACCTGCCTTCGGACAGAATTACTATGGATGGAATGAATATAAAATATATAGCAATGCTAATTTTATAGCATAAATAAAAAAAATTCAAATAATAGTGATAAATGCGTTGTGTGACATATCAAAATAATTATTAAGTCGCAATAATGAAAATAATCATAAAATAATTATTACTTTTTAATATTTAATTATGATGAAGATATTATAATTTAATTAATTATATAAAGACATTGATTTGGGAGTTCCACATCTTTCGAACCGACGTAAGAAGGGTCGGGCGGACCATTTGCCATTACAACCCAACGACCGCAGCAATATTATAAAATAATGGTTGGGATTAAAAAGATCCTGCTAATGATAATCTACTCCAGCGTTTTTCCTTGAGGATTGAGGAAAACCAGAAACAATAAATAATAGTTTTAAAAAACTAAAAACACGCTTAATTAGAAAGCCGAACTAAAAATTGAAAAATAATTTTAATTTCCAACACGCTAGGGATAAAATTAAAGTGGTCAACAAAACAATAATCTCCAACACATATAGGATAAAACTAGAGTTATCTACAGAAAATAATTTTACTATCAAAAGCGTGGGGTGCTCTATATCAATTAATATATTTGATAATAAACAGATATTAGTAAAAGTAAAGTATCTAAGAAGAAAACGTAAAAATAATAAAAAGCACCCCACGCTTTTGATGGTAAAACTATTTTTTTAGATAACTCTAGTTTTATTCTAGATTGTTGGAGATGATTTTTTCGTTGACCACTTTAATTTTATTCCAAGCGTGTTGGAAATGAAAATTATTTTTCATTTTTTAGTTCGGTTTTCTAATAAAGCGTGTTGTTTTAGTTTTTTAAACTATAATCTATTTTTTTTATTTGTTAGTTTTAATATTTTACAAAATAAGATAAACATGTAAATATCTTTAAATTCGATACTATTGTAGATGAGCTAAAAGTAGTACTCTTCTAAAAAAAAATTCCCCGGGCCGGATTTGAACCAGCTACCAGAGGATATAATATTAATTTCTTACAAAGATTGACTAAAAAGTCGATAAGTCCGCAACCTATTATACCGGTTTTTATTTTTTTGATGTCCTAATGATACTGGCCAGGATCTTAGAAAAATATTATGAAATTATTGTATTGTCAGTGGTCCTTTACAAGTATACAAAGTTTCAAGTCGATCCAATGTTATTAAGTGGGTGAAAATCGTGTTGAAAGATTCCGTTACATAGATACAGGTCAAGCTAATATAAAGCGTGTACAAATTAATTCATGTTCGTTAGCACATAAATCTGAACTCTGAATTCCGAATAAAAGTGTCAAACTCTCAGTGTAAGTCTCTCTAAGCCAACCATGATAAGTGTAGTAATGATAACTCATCCCATTTTCTGATTTACTTTCCTTTTCTCTTGTAATATTAACATCAGTTAGATAATATGTACTTATACCAGACCCTTGCCGTCGGCGAGTGGTATAACGCACTATGTCTTGGTGCACCGGTTATAAGGCTTGTGCTAGTTTGAGTCCTCCTGGGGGAAGTAAATTTCACATGTAATTTCGGACAATATGAGACTGGTGCTTATAGTGTTCGATGGCAATTTGTGCTTTAACATTTCTTGATATTTGAATTACAAGTGATGGAAAACCCCGAGGTAAACTATTCCCAGGAAAATTTTCCCGACCAGAGATCGAACCCAGTTTCACTGCTTCCGAGACTACGTTATCTCAAAACCTCATGTAAAATATAACTTTGATCACTAATATTTTAAGCGGACTGCATGTAGTTTTCTATTTATTTTTTCTATTAATATTTATTAATATGGCCTAAAAAATAATAAATCATTTTACTTTTCATGTAAAATGACATGGACAAGTGCTTTTGTTAAATTGTGAAAAACTGTGCATAACCTTCATGTACCCTTGGCAATAAATCGACACTCTCCAGCCATTATCTAGTGATAGAAATGCCATTTATATAACCTTGAACTTTGTTCTGTCAATATACTGTATATCGTGAGACATTTAATGTATTGCTTTTCGTTTCTTTCAAGCGAAATTGTTTTTATATCGCTTTCAGCCTCTTGCTTTCTTTAAAGTCTGCAATCAGTCTTTTTCAGAAACATTTCACTTTGGTGTCTGTGCTTGGATTGACTTGGGAACATAAAATATGTTGCAACTGCCTGCCCGTCCAATGCAATACTGACCCAGACTTAAATTACGATTCTCTTTTGTTAGTCTTATATATCGTAAATTTAAAACTGAATAAGAAAAAGAAACAAACTGCTTTATCAAAAAAATAGAACAGTAGTGATTTCTCATTTGTTTCATAGATTTCTTCTTCTTCTTCTACTACTACAAGGTTTAGGCTATGTAGCCTGTTCCGGCGAAGTTAAAAGTGGAGTCCATCTTCTACGTGGTCGGCCAACATCCCTTGTTCCTCTGGGATTATACAGGAAGGTTCTTTTTGGTATTCTTTCGTTGTTCATTCTCATTAAGTGTTCTGTCCATTTCTTATTATTTTCGCTGATTTCATCTTCAATTTTATATATTTAATTCTTCTCGTATAGTTTCATTCCTTATTCTATCCGCTCTTGTGCATCCTTTCACATTACGTAAAAATAGCATTTCCGCAGTCTGTATCCTGCTTTTATTCCTTGATTTCATTATCCAATTTTCACTTCCATACAACAACAAAGGAACAGCCATTGTTTTATATAATTTAAGCTTCGTATCTTTCCTTGTTTTCCTTGTTCTTTTTATGGTTCCACAAATAGCCTGAAATTTATTTACTTTATTTATCTTAAAACATAATATTACATCGAAGAAGAGTTACGTACACTGACAAAAGGAGTTACGGTATATTTAAATGGCGAAGTCATATTTCCAGAAAATGGCTACTTCATAGAAGAAATCATGACTTTTTTTTACAATGTAAGAGACTCCTGAAAGCCGCATATAGTTAATTCTATAGCCAAAATCACACGTTCTTTTAAAATATATCCTAAATAGAAGATAAACTTTTATTGACGATTTATAAAATATTTTACTGTATCTTAAGACAGGGATTTTATCCATCAAAAAATATTTTTGTTAAATGTTTCAAAACAATTTTTAATTTAATACAACAATAATAATTTCGAATTTAATTACTTTGGAAACATGATTTCTGAAACAAAAAATATGTAGAATTCCTTATTCTGGAGTTCCTTAAAGAGATAGGCCTACAGTTTAAATATAAGAAAAATTCAAATTTAACTATTCCCATTTAAGAACAAGAAGAGAAGATAAAACGTATGAAATGAGTAAATTCTGAGGTTAGGGTTTGAAATTCATATTTCAGGGTGCCAAGCTCAAATTTCAGGGCCGACAAGCCTGATTAGAGTTTTTCTTTATTGTATTTCTTAATCTTTAAAGCAAATTCTGGATTGGATTTCAATGCCACGAACCATTTCATCATTAACACGATTTAACATTTCATTAGGAACTGATATTCAGTGAATTTTCACGAGACACGTAACTTACACGTGCTATTGGCATCCTTCAAAGATATCTGAAAATAACACTTTATATTTTTCAAATATAAATTTTGATAGAAAATTGTAATCGAATTTTTAATATAATCTCGGTGCTAGCTTATATTTTTATTTTCATTCTCCATTTATTTATTGACAGTTATTTAAGAGGTTATTAAAACATAAAGTGTGTAAGGTTCACAATAGTATATTGCGATTCAAGTGAGGTAAGCACTTGTAACTGATCGACAAAAAAGTTTTTTTAATTTTCGAGATCTGTTACGTGCTTACCTCATGTGTATTGCATACTATTTTTTAGTCGATGTGACTAATTTTTGTTAAATATAGTAATAAATTAATTAAAATATTGTTTGGATGTAAATGACTTCTATGAGAAAGAAACATTAGGTGACCGTTGCTATGTAGCTTTTCATTTGTTTTATTATAAGCAAGGATTGTTGGCTGTGGAGACATTTTTATATGTAGTACCGTGATTAGAATCTGTTTGATAATTTTATTATGCAAGGAGTCATGGTAGATGATAGAGAAGTTGAAGAAGCCTGGAGAGTGGGATGTTCTGCATTAATTCCGGAAAAGTCTAAAGAAAGGTACGAGTTAGTGTACAAAACATTCAAGAAATGTTTTATTTTACTTACCGAACGTGTGCTTTTTGAGTCCATACCAGCATTGTGATTTCTTTTGTTTGCATAGCAACCAGGTTAGATGTGGGAACGTTGACTTACTTCCAGTAACAACGATATTGGTAAGTATAAGAAATTAGTCACCTCGACCAAAAAAAAAAAAAAAAAAACATTTAGGTTACAGCACCGATGCACAATGAAATATCTTATTATATGTCCTGAGTTTAAAATGAAATTATTAATTTTTGAGACGTTATGATGGCAGATAATAATAATAATAATAATAATAATAATAATAATATAAAATTATAGAATATTCACCTGGAAGGTCCGTCTCCTCAACTTAATTATCATTTAACTGTAGCGCTTTCGGGACTTGTCCCATCATCGGCAGGATTCAAAACTGGTGTTTCACTGAAGATCTGGTAGAGGGGGTTACATGTATTGGGTTCATTTTCGTTTATCAGGCTGTCGTTGTGAGCTGCTTTCATGATTTCCATCTCTTCGAGTACGTTTATCTTCGCTGGATTATTTTCTCTGTGCATTACTGTTAGGGTGTTTTCAATATTTAACATGCGATGTCCTTCATGGATAACGTGTTTTGCATAGCTTGATTTACCTTCTGTGTGAATGAAGTGAAAATAATAATAATAATAATAATAATAATAATAATAATAATAATAATAATAATAATAATAAATAAGAAAATGCAGAAATATCAACGTATTTGTGGAACAATCAGACGAACACTGGGGAACAAAGTAAGAAAGGATACGCAGCTAAGATTTTACTGAACGATGACACTACCAGTGGCAATGTATGAAAGTGAGGCCTGGGTTCGTATGGAAAAAGAAAAAAAGTAAAATTCAGGCAGCGGAAATGAGATTCCTACGGGCTGTGAAAGATTGTACAAGAGAAGAACATATTGTACAAGAGAATATTAAAGAGGAACTAAAAGTACAACCACTTCTTCAACAAATACAAGAACACAGGAACAATTGGATAGAACATCTGCAAAAAATTACAGAGGATAGGATACGAAAAATGACACTCATGTAAAATCCTGGAGGACGATGATCGGTAGGAAGACCAAAAAAGCGCTGGGCTGAACAGATGTGAGATCGGCACAAGCAAAGGCCTAATCTGTGAAGTTTGAATAATAATAATAATAATAATAATAATAATAATAATAATAATCATCTGCATTCATGGATTAGGTCTGTTGACCCGTTCCGACTTCAGCCCATCTCTTTCTAGGTCTGCCCACATCTCGGGTGCCTTTAGGTTTGTATTTTATTTGTTTTGGATATCTATCTTCATTCATTCTGTCTATGTGTTGCTTCCATTTTTGTCTATATGTATCTATTTTATCAGTTATTGCAAATATTTCAAGTTCCTGTCTTATTTCTGTAATAATAATAATAATAATAATAATAATAATAATAATAATAATAATAATAATAATAACCACAACAACAATCACAAGAATAACTAACAATCTTCTTCTTCTTCCTTTCAAGTATTAGGCCAAGGCCTGTTACGATCCTATAGAAAATTTTCCCTCCAGCGTTTCATAGGACGGCCCAGTGATCTTCGTCCTCTTGGTATATAATTATAAACAGCTTTGGGGATCCGATTTGAAGTCATTATTTCAAGATGGTGTTTCCAATTTAGTTGGTACTATAACTAACAATAATAATAATAATAATAATAATAATAATAATAATAATAATAATAATAATAATAATAATAATAATAATAATAATTACAGTGTAGTAGTAGTAGTAAACCCTCTACTCGTGTCCGGCATGATGTCAAGTCTTCGAAGAGATGATTATTATTGAAGGTCTGTGATATAGCCTATATGGATGCCGACTGACCAGGCCTGTCGCACTATCACAGGAGCAGATGAATTGAAACAAAATTAATTATATGACATGAGTATAGAAAAGTGGTGAAATGAAGATAATGGCAGTAGAAAACGGAGGAACGGAGAAAAACCTGTCCTGGGTCCGATTCGTCAACTGCTTAAGCCACATAGTGTTACTGAGACACTAAATCGAGACCCAAAGATGGAGAGCGAGTGACTGCCTACTTCCCCACGAACACCCAATGATGATGGTATCACAGGCCAACATATTAATTGATAAGCATAATTTATTATATATATTTAACCAAAAATATCATAGTGAAATAGGGTTGTTTATAGTGTGCCAATCCCAGAGATAAACACGTGGCAAGTGTATGAGGGTTAACGGACAGTAACAGACAAGATCTCTCTCGGGGAGTTATTACCACCCCCAGGCGCCACAACTCGTGTGGAGGGTGTGTCAATAACCTTATGACATGCTTTATATGGCTATAATACAAGTTTCTCAGAGGCTATCGCTCCGATTGCAAGATATTGGTCTTCTTTTCATTTTATGCTGTACCTTGGTTATCAGCTTATTTTATACCATTTTTTAAAGACAATTCTTATGAAACTTGATAGTTCGTACATTTTTAATTTATAAAACGATTGAATATCTTCCTCGAATAAGAATGTAATAATTAGGGCAAGGCATTTAATTGCCTATAAATTGGTAAAAAATGCATTCATGATCTAAAAAATGCGAAAAATGACCAATAAAATAAAAAAATGACAAATAAAAAGTTAAGAATTACCAATAAAAATACTATTTATTAGATTAAGTACTCACTTGATTACTGAATTACGTAAAATTTAACTTAACATCAAAATATTAAAAGAAAAGTATTTACAAAATACGTATTACAGTACCTTTTATTGCAGAAAATCCATTTCAATTACACAGTGCACTTTTACAGCAATTTTGAATTGCAGTTAACAATCGGAATAAGGGTACAAGCTAGCATAAGCTTTAAGAAATTAAATAAAAGTCCTAGAAGTGGGCAAGATCATTATGTACATACCTTGAAAAATTGGGGTAGTAGTTAGCAAAACAGCTACTTAATTCCAAGAAATTGTATTGACAAGGAAAAATACTGAATTATAATAAAAATCTTAAATCAAATACAAATAATGTCACAGCGTTTCAGAAAAGTATACAAAATGCTCAAAATGACCTAAAAATTGCCAAAAAATGACCTATCCCTAAGAAGTTAAGAAAATACAAAAAAATGCATTAACAAATTGCTTTTATTTAATCCGTGTTTTAATGCCGTACATTTTCATATATGCAAGCAATGTTTCAACCTTCATAAGAAAAAGATGCAAAATCATTAATTGCCTTGCCCTAGTAATAATTTAGCGTGATATTTGTTTAGATGAAACAATTATATAGCCAAACCCAATCGAGTTGTAAATGTCACATACTTAGCAGTATGCCATATACTTTTTTGAGAAAGTTGGGGAAGATTACATATATAACATTGAATACTGCATGAATTCCAACATCTTAAAATCATTTTCTGGATGTGGATGACCTCATTCTCGAAACAGGGAAAATAATAAAAAATGAAATTTTTAAATATCTTGCGTCAATAATTACATGTTTAGATAGATGTGAAAGAGATGTACAAACTAAAATTGCAATGGCAAAAAAATGCAACTAAAACATTACATGGAATAATATGGAACAAAAATATTACAAAGGATACTAAAATGAAAATTATAATAGCATAATACAGAATATTTTGTCATATGGAAGTGAATCTTGGTCTTTGACGGAATTACAAAAGAATAAAATTAGTACAGTTGAATTTGATTATCTTAGAAGAAGCCTTCAAAAAACATGACAGGATGAAATAAGAAATTAATTCCTTTGGAGAGAAATGAATGACATTACTCTGTTAAGAGGATTGAAAATCAAACTCTTGAATGGTATGGCCATGTACAAAGAATGGAAAATGAAATATGGCTAAAACATATACACCAATGGTCAGCTCCTAGAAGAAATAAACTTGGAAAACCAATATGGAAATGGAAAACTTATGTCAGAACTATAATGGATAGGAATTTGGGAGAAGGATATTGGAATGATAGAAATAAGTGGAAACTGAAGATACCAAACCTATAAGTGGAGGAAAGCCGAAGAAGATGAAGAAGAAAATCACCTTCTTAAAAAGTGATGGTTACGTACTCTTTCGAAGGGAGCTTTTCAATTATATTAGATTATTTTCTTCAATAATAACATAACGTAATGGGACATGATAAAGGGATGTAAATTCTCAATTGGAGACCATGATAGTTATTGGGTACAGTATTCGTATAAAATATACTAACTTTTTATGACCCATAGCCTAGCCTAGTCTGCTTGTTTGTCCGTTTCCTAAATTTATCTGCTCGTCATCAAAATTACAACACGTCTCATCAGTACGTAGATGACAGATTGTTGCATATCAGCATTTTTCACTCCTTAAAAGTTTACCCTCTTACTAATAATCCATATATAACTTTTATACAAGGTTTATACACATCTCAGTTGAAAATTCTTACTAATAAACACTGTATTAGCTGTTCAGTGTAGAAGAGATGTACAACTTTACATGGGAATCGTTATACATGCCTCCAGCCTTGTTTAAGGATTCTATAACTAGACAAAATGTCGGACATCAAGATCAACTGATTGTTTTCTTATGATATTGATGAAAGTTTCCTTAAATTTAACCCAAAATGCAACACTTTAACGACTGTTTGATGGATGCACCGGGCATAAATAATATTAATAAAGCTCTGGGTAGGAAAATAAAGGCATCATAAAATGCCTTTCGTTACACTCATTCTCGATTAGGCCTAACAATATTTTAAAATTGAACATTGAATCACAAAAGGATATGTTCTACAATAATTGCTGTAGACATGATTTAACCTGAATGTAGTTTAAATGCTTCATAATATTATTTTAAGAAAACTTTCTTGCATCTTTAATACCATAACACACACACACACCGATATAAAAATGTATTTTAAGTATAGAGGTACTATTATTGCAAGAAGGTACATGTTAACTTGGTAGTCCTGTGGTTAAAGCTTTTTGACTATGATGCGTGAGGTCGTAGGTTCGATTCCCGGTCAAACTATAGTGATTTTTTTTTAGCTTGAAATGATATTTTGTTGTCGGTAACATTTCCTACTATTTTGAACGTTTTCTAACGCATCTTAAAACACTGCATATAATTCATAAGTAATGGGGAAAGCTTTTATTAGTTTCCAAGAATTGGTCGAAATTCTTGACGTTAGATGGCAGCACATTATCTGTGAAACCAATTCTACATTTTATTTCACATCGCGTAAAGGGAAATGTATATAAATTAAAACACACTTATTTTTTCCGTACCTCCTCAATTAGGGAATCTCTATTAATTCTTATCCATATTCATTTCTTACACAATTAATCACTAGTTGATGTTGTTTTATTTCTGTTACAAACTGCGAGTAATATTGTTCTGACGTCATTATGATGACGAATATGTGACGTATTGTGTATAACTGCTGTTTTGTTATATAGCTCCGGCACAACGTTTATTAGTAAGGAAATTATACGTGATCTACATAAGGCTTATATATTGTATAATTAAACAACTGATGAAAGCCTGTATTAGAGATTTTTATTAGTAAGACCGTAAAAGTTTAGAGAAATTTGTTTCATGTTATGAAGAGGAAGCTTTATATTGAATATAAATTTAGGGCAATTTAAAACGATTGGAACAATAGACGTAAGGAAACGTTCATGTGACAACTGTAATGAATTCTTTTTACAAATACAAATGTAGCAGGAAAGATGAATGTATTATATAATGGAAATCGGGTTCGATTCCCGGCCGGGACAGACTCCTGGGTGAGGCGTTTTTGGGGTTTTCCTCACCTGTAAGACAAATGTCAGGAATCTTAGGGCCCAACGGTCACCGAAAATCATCCGGCCATCATCACCATCCTTTTCATTATCATCATCATCCTTCACCGGTGTGGAAAGCAACGGGAAGCTACCACACCTATAAACCCTAGTAAAGTTGCAAAGCATAGCATGAGAATGCAGTGTAAGGCCTGCCCTCGGGCAGAATTACTATCATCATCATCAACAACAAGGATTAAGCCCAATGGCCTGTTCCGATCTCATTATAGATCGAATTGGTCCTTCCATCTCTTCAATGCTCTTCCCAACATTCTTCTCCCTTTTTGGTTTATAATTATAGGCTATATTCTTCTTCGTATGCAGAATAACTATGGATGGATAATATAATTAAAGTTTTATATTTTCCTATTGATTGCTGCCTCACACATTTTTAAATGAGTAGTGCGAATATTTGTAGGTCCATATTCTATGTCCCTCGTGGAGACATAGATGCTCCCCAGCGGGAGTTTCTTTACTAAGATAATTTATTTACGCTAATTTCACTACTAATGTCAGTGAGTGATATGCCTCAATGAGATATCCATTATTCAATTAAGGTATTACTTTGTTGGGGAAGGCCTCATGAATAGCGTCTTCATAATAAATATGGTAACTAATTTCATCCATTCATACTTAACGTGTGTTATTGTAACCATTTAAATAAAACATATACTTACTTCAAACTTACAGCAGTTCGCCCTTAATTCCTACTTTCCACAGATTCCTATCTTCCCCATTGTCCTTCTTCCATACCTCTCTTCACCATAGCATCATATATTCCCTCATACCATGTCCTTCTGCTTCTCCTCCTCTTCCTTCTGCCTGGTACCATACAATCTAATACCCGTTTAGGCCAATATTCTTCCGGCATCCGTTCAAGCTTCTGAATTCAATTTGGACTCACTCCTAAAATGAAAACATTAAACATTTTTGTTTCGAATTTATTATACTATGTTTTGTCTTGTAGACTTGTTAATGTGTGGAAAAGTATTTTTGTATTGTTAATTTTTGGAAAACAAAAGAAATATGACTTACACCACTTTAACCCGTCCGAATACATTTCTCTGTAGTTTTTACTCATGTTTTATGAATATAGTTTGTGACAAAATATGGATTCGGTGAAGTGACTAAAATGTTTTGCTATTCTAACTTCATCTGTTTTTCATAATATGTTTTTACGGTTTTTTTTGGACATAACTATGATAATATGTAATATTACTATTATTGTAGCGTAGTGGTTAAGGCACTGCGCTACAAGTCGGAAGGTCGAGGGTTCAAGTCCCGGTGGGATCCGGATTTTTAAACTGACCAAAACCTTCTGGCGGCACTATGGCCCTGGGGTCGACTCAGCCTCTAACGGAAATGAGTACCAGACGCTTGTTCTGGGGGTAAAGGCGGCCGTCACGCAGGGCTGACAACCCGGCTGACATCAAGTGCCGATTGTCCAGAAAAAGTGGGAGCCTTAACGTCCTACTACCCCAAGGGCCTCCCGAGGCCTGCAGTGGGACTACTTTACTTTTAAATAGATGACTCGGTGGCTTTTATTTAATTTCTACTAATTGGTGTTATATATATGGTGCCGGTGAATTCTCAGACGCATCGTTCCCAGAATTTCATGGCATTCGTTTTTAGGAAAATTCAGAAAAATCTAAACGAGTAAATTCAATTTGATGTGGGAATCCAAACTGTGTACGCTTAGAGATAACGATGTTATCCCTACACCACAGCAATAGTCCTGGTCATATAACCTATCTTATCTGATAAAAAACTCATACTTAATTCTGCTAGTTAAAATTTGATTTATTTTCTTGTATTTATTTGCACACTGTATGTGCATCATTCATAGCACTAGGGATGGATTACCTCCGGATGGAGGTAGATTTTCATGCATAATCTAACAGGTCACCAGTCCCAGATCTGTCCACGAAGTGCTTTAAAGGAATAAAATTTCAAAAATTATGTTTCTATGTAGTCTGAACTCGGTGTGACCTATTTTTCTGCATAGGGCGCTCCATATTGACTTCTTTCATTTCATACTATGAGTCAATTCAGTACTGAATGATCTTATATAATGATCGATAAGTACAATATTACATTGGCTTGTACTTACTTACTTACTTACTTACTCACTGGCACTATCAAACCCGTAGGTTCATGGCCGCGCGGACATAAGCTCTCCATACATCCATATCCTGAGCTTACATTGGCTTGTAATATACAGTAATAATCACAAAACGGACGCAATATTCACCTTAAAAGGAAAACAAATGCCGTTAAGTGAAAAAAAAGATATTAATTGTAGCAAGTAGAACACGATTTAAGCTGTCTACAAGAAAATTAAAATCTTACCTCTTAATCAAATAGCTGCGGTTATTTCAAAGTAGCAAGTGAAACATTTCGGCTTCTGACATTGGGCTTATGTGGTATTCAGTCATTACACAGTAAATTACTACTAATTGCTGACGATGTCCAGCATCTGGAACCAGTTGCGGCTCCTTGGGAGCTAATAACTCTGCGACTATCGTTAATGGGTTTAGTCACTTCACGCTCGCACATTGAGCAGCGTAGGAATGTTAGTTATATGACGGTAGATTAGGGTGAAATGAGGTGCAATCCCCCAGGGCAGATACTGTAATCCGTCGTGTAGTTTTTAATATATGGTTCCCACACATTGGGGCAAGCCGTAATATAGAGGTTAAGGCACTGCGCTACAAGCCGGAAGGTCAAGGGTTCGAGTCCCGGTGGGGTCAGGATTTTAAACTGACCCAAACCTTCTGGCGGCACTATGACCCTGGGGTCGACTCAGCCTCTAACGGAATTGAGTACCATGAACTTGTTCTGGAGGTAAAGGCGGCCGTCACGCAGGGCTGACAACTCGGCTGGCATCAAATGCCGATTGTCCTGAAAAAGTGGGAGCCTTAACCTCCTACTACCCCAACGTCCTGCTGAGGCCTATAGTGAGACCATTTTATCTTTATCCCACACATTGGTTGAGCGATCTAACTTACCATACCTTGACATAGAAGCAAGGTGATTCGAGTCCCCATGGAGGAATGATGCAATTTTGACCAGTGGATGCGACTGATACCCACATGCATTATGAAACATTTGGTAGCTCTTACAAATAGCGGTTCAAGATTGAGAAAATAATTTACATTGACTAGGGATCCGAAATGCTGACCACACATCACTTCTATATTTGGTGGCTGACCGACTACTTATATGATTTGCTCATGTGGTTGTGAGATCAGTTGCCGGTCCTTAAGTCAAGTATCTTCCAAACCTGTCGCCCCACAGACTTCTCTATCTACATTCTATCAGGCCAGTATTCAAGTTTATCACAGATAGGAGGGCAGGATGAACTCTTTTACCTCATGCACCTTCTGAATGAGAACCGCAGTGGCCAACAGTAGACCGGGGACTTTTAAGGAATAGGAAATAAATGCATCTTAAAGAAAAACCTATATACAGCTTACATGCAGGCAAGAGGCGAATGGGCGGACCAAATCGTACATAGATCGATATGTGGAGTGAGAAAATTAACAGGAACACAGCAAACAGGAATATTTGAAAAAGACTGAATCAGAATGCAAAGCGCCGATCGATATTAGGATCTAGGACTACAGAAAATTGAATATTGCCCCTCCCCAAATAAAAAAATCCACATAGAGGAATATTTTCTAAATTTTCTCATATTCATATTTAAATCGAGGTAAATTCTTGGAGAAAGATGTTACACAATTACCGAGATTGTGAATCTCATTCACAGTGCATGATAAGCATAGGTAATTTTTTTTCTTCCTTCGTGTATTTTTGGGATTGATCTTCATTATTGAATATAATTTTAATTTACTCTTAAACGTCTAGAATTACTTTGAATTTAACATTCCATATTTCAAAATATTAAAAGTTATTATTTACGTCAAAAGAAAGAAAAATGTGTAAGGCTCTTTATGTAATTTGTTTTTAATTATAGCCTAAAAAGAAATTTCTCTTACGTTCTTGTGTGTGTGTTTTTTTTTAATAATTTTACCGTGCCGGTAATGATCTTCATGTTTTCCTTTAGTGCCTACTTTTATATTGATAAAATGTTGTCGTAAAAACCACAGTCCCCTGCACTCTTTTATTAATTAATCCTGGAGGTTGTGATGTGACGTCATTGGATATTCTCTTGAGGTACCTCTATATGCTGAAGTTAGAGAAGAAAAAGTAAATTAAGTTTTTTTTATGTTTCGTATAATAATGAAATGCTTGTTTATTTTAACTTGTGTTTACACAGAAACTTGTTATACCACGAATAATAATTAGGCCTACTATTATTTGCAGATGTCTTCAATTTTTCCTCATATTCGTTCCATTTACTTCCAATTACTTTATAAAAACATTATGGCAAAGCCATCGTATATTTTTTCTGCGATTTGCAGTATATATACACCATATGTCCCTTGTGGAGGCATGGAAGTTTCTTAAACTTGCTAATTTAGTTATGTTTATTTCCCTACAGATGCCAGTGAGTGACGCCAGCATATCTCCTCAATAAGACAGTAGGCAACTGAAGTATAACTTGGATGGGAAATGCCGGTTAAATGTTGATCAGAGGCACTAATTTAGGATTGAGGTTCTTTTACGAGCCCATAAATCTTCAGACTTAGGGCGCGCAGCTTAATCTTCAGACTTAGGGCGCGCAGCTTAATCTTCAGACTTAGGGCGCGCAGCTTAATCTTCAGACTTAGGCGCGCAGCTTAATCTTCAGACTTAGGGCGCGCAGCTTGAAGTCCCTCTCGGAGGACTTGTCCCTTGGATTATTTCATCCTAAAAATCTATCGACTCCGGCCGGGTTTGAACTAACGAGTTTTGCATTATGGTACTAAAACTTTAAAATGTTAATATTATAATATTGGGCATTATTGAATAATAACGTAAATTATGAATTATATTTGTGTGAGTGAGTCCATCGAGCCGGGTAAAGCGGAATGAAAAGATTTCATTTCTGACATGGAGCTGGTTCTACGGTCTTTCTCCCTACAAGGGCGCGAACTTCTGGGGATCAACTTCAAAGGGCCAATATATACAAATCATTCCAATATTCACTAAAAAATAGAACGTGAAAATTTTCTAAGTCCACGAAATAGGCGTGGCAACCTCACACTGCCATCCGATTCGCCCACCAAACTCACATTCATTTTATGCATTTTAAAACACCGAAATTAATCCAAAATACTTTTAACATACTTAATTTAATACTTAAAACACTTAAAATACAATATAATATCAATATATATTACTTATCAATGAAATTTTACAAAGTCCACAAAATAGGCGTGGCACCCACAGAATGCCACGCGATTGGCAGACATAATTTTCGCGACATTTATTTATTTAAATCAATTAAAATCAATAAAACACATGCATTCGTTTATAATAAGCATTAGAAAAAACTTGAAAATCATTTAATACCGATATCCACATAATATAATACAATAATACACACTCTAAAAAATCACTCGCCTCTCATTGGCTGATGGCCGAAGGCGCCATTTACAAACATTATTTAAAAAAAACACTGCATAAACATTAATTAAACACGCACTCAGCTGCTACCATGCAGGTTAGAATGATTTAATGCGTTAATTATATATTTATTCGGTAATCTTATACAACTCAAAATCACACCAGGGCAAATGCTTTAGCAGGAACCCGGGGTTCTCCTATCCAGGACATCCAGGAGAACCAAAAGGAATTGCTCACCGCTTGTCATTAATTTGGCTAGCCGCAGGGCTTTTCCACCAAGATCTACTTATCAGTATGACTGACACTGAGAATTCTGTCACGTGGGGCACGCCGTAGCGTAGTGGTTAAGGCACTGAGCTACAAGCCGGAGGGTCGAGGGTTCAAGTCCCGTTGGGGTCAGGATTTTTAAACTGACCCAAACCCTCTGGCGGCACTATGGCCCTGGGGTCGACTCAGCCTCTAACGGAAATGAGTACCAGACGCTTGTTCTGGGGGTAAAGGCGGCCGTCACGCAGGGCTGACAACCCGGCTGACATAAAGTGCCGATTGTCTAGAAAAAGTGGGAGCCCTAACCTCCTACTACCCCAAGGGCCTCCGGGTCTGTTGTGGGATCACTTTACTTTACTTTATTTAATTGATTGAATTGTTGAGTAAATATGTATGTGTTATATTTTATCCATGATACTTAGCCAGAAAGTTTTGCTAGAGGAATTGATAAATGAATGGGTATGGAATGCGAGGATCCTTCATCTTACTGTACATCTACTGCATGAATAAATAGTATTATGATGTTGAAATTTTGTCTCTAAATATGAATTAAATCAGTAAACTAAGCTAGACGGTGTTACGAATAACATTGATTTCCTCAGGTTTTTAATATTCGTCTACATACACACCTCAAGTCCACCGCTGTGGTCTCGAGGTCGCGTGCTGCCTTGTAACGCAGCGGGCCCGGGTTCGATCCCCGGTCGGGGCAGTTTTTCTGGGTGAGACTTTTATCGGGGTTTTCCTCACCTGTAAGACAAATGTCAGGAAAACTATAAGGCCCAAACGGTCCCCGAAATCATATGGCCATCATCCTTATCATTATTATCCTTACCATTATCATTATCATCATCATCCTTCACCGGTGTGAAAGCAACGGGAAGCTACCACACCTACACAATTCCCTAGTAAAGCTGCAAGCATAGCATGAAAATGCTATGATTGCAGTGAAGGACCTGCCTTCGGGCAGAATTACCATGGACATACCTCATTTGGGAGAAGTTAAGTCAAAGAGATCTAATAACTTTGGAAGCAGTCAAATCACGATTCTTGAAAGCCGCCTTAGGTGTCTCAAAACACACAAAGTCGAGGCTAGCATACGAACTCGCCAAGGAACCCTTTTTCACAGAAGAACTGCGTATGAGGCTACCATCCACAGTCAGCTCAAATAAATTACTTCACGAAAGGGAGAAGAAGAGACAGGATATATGGCTGGACTTTTTATACAACAGTAGCCATGATAAACAGATCATGGACCAACAGCAATCAAGAACTCCGACACTTGGTGAAGTCAATGGCAGTGCATGGATACCACCACAAAATATGCAAGACTAAGTGTTACCACGATCCGGGAACAACTGTGTGTGAACTGTGCGAGCAACCATGCGATCGTTACCATGTAACCACCTGCAAAAAAACAAGGGAAATCCCCGGTAGAATTCTGCAAATAACATACTATGTGAATCAAATTAATAACAAGACTTACGTAACTTACATATTTTCTGCACAACTTGTGCGAATTTATTCTATTATTATTAAATAAGGTGAAATATTAATAAGAATTTTTTTTAAGAGAGAGCTCACTATTACTGTATTAGAGATTTAAGAGTTTATTAATACCATTTTTATTTGAATTATTTATTAAGTAATACAATTTATAATTTAAAACCCGGTAAGGTAAGATATCTCTTCTAGGAGCGAGAGAGACGAGGACAAGAGCATAGAGAGGAGAGAGAGGAGAGGATGAAAAGAAAGAGATAGAGAGAGAAGGATAAAGTAGAGAGAAAGAAAGAGAGATAGAGCGGAGAGAGAGACGAGAGAAGAGAGGAGGAAAGAGAGAGAGAGAAAGAGAGAGACAGAGAGAGAGGAGAGGAGAGAGAGAGAATAGAGCGAAGGAGAGGAGATGGAGAAAGCGGAGAGAGAAAGAGCCCGAGCGAGAGAGGAGACAGAGAAGAGGGGAGATAGAGAAGAGGGAATAGAGCGGAGAGAAGAGAGCGGAAGAAGAGAGAAAGGAAGAGAGAGAAAGCGAAAGAGAGAGGAGAGAGAGAGAGAGAGAGAAAAGAGAGATAAGGAGAGAGAAAGCGCCGAGCAGATGAGAAAAAGAGCTAGAGGAGCGAGAGAACGAGAGAGCGAGGAGAGATGCTATAGGCTCGGTATCATTTCTCTTTATCTTTCTCTTTCTCGGTATCTGTCTCTTTCTCTTCTCTTTCTATTTTCAGTTAGCTTGCTCTTTCTCTTTCTCTTCTCTTCTCTTCTCTCTTTCTCTCTCTCCTCCTCTCTCTCTCTCTCTTCTCTTCTTTTTTTTTTACTTTTGGTAAACCTTTATCTTTTTAGGTAGACTTACTTAGTGTCCCATATCGCTGGAAACTTGCAGTGACACGTCATGTTGAAAGAGGATTTGTAACTCTTGATCACACACATAAGGCTATATTCTTGACTACAAATTGTTATGGAGGGTCTCCCTGAATGAGGGATTAGTTCAATTTCAGGACCACTTCCGAGACAACATGATAATTTAAGACAACCACACAATTGACCCATTCATCATAATAAACAGGCAAATATGATATGGATGATTGTGATGATAGACGACCATTCGGGACCATTTAGGTCTTAAAGTACTCAGATATTTGTCTTACAGGTGACGAAATCCCCAGAAAGTCTTTTTTTTACCCAGGAAACTTGTTCAAACTGAACCATGGCTCACTGCGTGCGTGGAACGACGATTCCCCGAGACACTGCAGTGACCTAACACCAGCTGTTCGAAGATAAAATCAGATTTTAGGAGTATCAGAGTGTCACTACTTGCATTGTGATATCCAAGGTTTCTATAGTCAGATGCAATCTTCAATAGTTGAATGCATATATTCCACACTCAAATAAAAAAATAATTTAATATACTATAATGAAAATAACGAGTGGGTGAAAGAAGAACAATGCTGGAACTCATAAAGAAGAGGAAAATAAATTGGATTGGCCACTGGCTAAGAAGAAACTGCCTGCCGAAGGATGCCCTAGAAGGAATGATCAATGGAAAGAAAGTTAGAGGCAGAAAAATACATCAGATGATAGACAATATTAAAATAAATGGTTTGTGTGCAGATACAAAAAATAAAGTTGAGTTAAGGAAAGAGTGGAGAATGCTGAGTTTGCAGTGAAACACCTGCTCTTGGGCAGAACACTATGAATGAATGAATAATGAAAATATTCTTTTAATCATATACAAAATTCTATTCAAAAGAACTAGTCAGTCAGATTTAGATATTCCGTATCTTTATGCGAATCTTCGAAAGTCTACAGATTGTTTTAATCAACTCATGCCTTATGGAACCAGACGTTTCAGTGCCATATTCACCAAAATCCTCAACTGTTCCCCTTCCTCAGCTGTATAAATATATTCAATTATTTAATATCCATCGGAATGCTATTCTTCCACCTAGGGACTCATAGGCCATCCTAATAGTCTTTTCCGCAAGGGTTTCCCAATATAAATTTTGAAATAATTTATCATCAATCTACTTGACCTACCAACCTCTGTATCGTAAATTAATTAATCTGACTAAATATACATATTTTGTCCAATGCAAGAACAAATCTGTTATTATCTCTTAGCATTGACGATAGTATAACCAACTTCTGAAGTTGAGACGCCTGGAAACAGGAATTACGGTACGATATCTCGATGATATATTTTGGTTCATAAATGATAAATGAAGTCTCAGGAGAATCCTTATAATATTATCTAAACTTAATCTAAATTCCAGATCTTGGACGACCACAAGAATAATTTCCTTGAAGAAAAAATGCCTGTGGTCTGACCGGGAATCGAATCCGGGACCTTATGATTTTAATCAGTATTCTGACGATGAGGATGTTTATTATTATTATCATTATAATAATAATAATAATAATAATAATAATTATTATTATTATTATTTTTATTATTATTAGCCTATTATTATTATTATTATTATTGTTGTTATTATTATTATTATTATTATTATTATTATTATTATTATTATTATTATTATTATTATTATTAAAATCGGCCGTGGTGGACTAGTGGTTATGCTCCTTGCCTCTGGTCCCGAGGGTCGCGGGTTCAAACCCGGCCGGGGTCGATGGATTTTTTAGGACGGAAAAATCCAAGGAGAAAGTCCTCCGGGACGGACTTTAAGCCGTGGGTCCCGAGTCTGAAGATTTTCAGGTTCGTAAAAGATCCTTAAGCCTGAATGAAAGGCCTCTAAGCAATATTTACCGAATATTCCCGTCCTAGTAGGCCTACTACCTTGGTTTCCTAGATGTCAGTATGAGGCGGAACGCTGACCACGGACCACTCAAAGGACATCTATACGAAAAACAAGTGTAACTAAATTAGTATGGTTCAAATTCTGCCCTATAGGGGAGAGCGCCTAAATATCTGTTAAGGGAAACATGGGCTTACAAGATACAAGATTATAATTAACAATATGGTCAAGAGGAGGAACGTAAAAAATGCACGAATAAGACGGATGATGAAAATAAAAATATATAGGTCTATAACTGAAAGAAGAATACAAATGTAAGATTTTATAATAGGAGGATTAACAAAGGAAATAATAAAATGGTACCAGAAGGAAGACATATGAAAAGAAGAGCAAATAGAAACTGGATTATGGAAGTGAGTAGGACTGTGGAACTGAAAGGACTTAAAGATATAGGCCCTAGGTGCATTCCTTATAGAACAATGGATGGAAATGGAAATTATGTACACTTGTGTCGATGAAACTAAAGCATTGTAGAAAGTCCTAAAATTATTATTATTATTATTATTATTATTATTATTATTATTATTATTATTATTATTATTATTATTATTATTATTATGTCCCGCGCCGTAGCCGAGCGGTTCAGGTAGGAAGCCTTGGCGCAGAGCTACGGGACTTGCGCTGGTTCGAGTCTCCATGGGGGAAGAAATTTTCTCATGGTATTTCGGCCAGTATGGGACCGGTGCCCACCCAGCATCGTGAGGCAATTGGGTAGCTACAATAAGTAGCGGCTCCAGGTTGAGGAACCAGCTATAACGGCTGGGGGACTCGACATGCTAACCACATGTCACCCCTACACTGGCTGTTGATCATCTACCTCTGTGATTGACACATGTGGATGTGAAGGGCCAGCAGCCGGCTGGTAAAAGGGCAACCGCTGAAAAGTGGAAAGACCCTCAATCGGAATATATTATTATTATTATTATTATTATTATTATTATTATTATTACTATTATTATTATTATTGACCTCGGTGATCTAGGGGTTGATTTCCTTGCTCCTGGTCTCAATGGTCTCGTATATCTACCTTGAGTGATCGTTGGATTTTGTAGGATAGAAAAATCCAAGGGTAAATTCAGGAGAGCTTTATGTCGTGGGTCTCGAGTTTCAAGATTTTCGGGCCTGTAACAGAACCACAAGCGTAAATTAGAGCCTCTGAGCAAAGTTTAATCGACCTTTCTCATCCTAGTAATACCTTGGTTGCCTACTGAATGTCTCTTTGAGGCCATGATCTAACCATTTGTCAGTCGCTGATATCTGTAAGGAAGCAAACGTAACTAAATTATCAACACATTACAATTCATGTTACCAGTTACAATGCAGAAGATGAAACATTGTTTTTGAAAGGCCTCCATATTGGAACTACTTGATGAAGTTTCTCTATCTATCTTCGGGTTTTTACAGCTGCTGCCGTCTTCCCGTGCCAAACCTCCAAAGCCTACGGTCTTGGGCATCTTCGATGCTTAGCCCTCTAGCTTGCATTACTATCTTCATGTTTTCCTTCCATGTTAACCTTGGTCTTCCTCTTTTCTTCTTTCTGTTAGGATGCCATTCATATAGTTGCTTCGGCCATCGCTCATCTTCCATTCTTAAAACATGTCCTAACCACTTTAATTCCTTTTCCTCAATTCTTTCTATTATGCTTTCTTCTGCTTCCATTATGTTTCTAATTTCCTTATTTGTGACACGTTCTAATTTAGACTTTCTGGCACTTCTTCGTAAATAATCCATTTCTAGAGCTATTAGTCTATTCTTGTAGTACTTATTGATTGTCCATACCTCACTTCCGTACATTGCAACAGATTCCACCAATGTTTTACCAATATATTTTTTTGTGTCTTTCCAAATATGCTTATCCCACCATATGGAATTTAATGATGATATTATTTTGCTACTCAATTCAATTCTATGTTTTATGTTCTCTTTGCCTATACCTTCGATGTTATCCATAATCATTCCCAAATATTTAGTTTGTTTCACTTGCTTTATTTGGATTCCATCTTCCAATACTAAATTTTCTCTTTCATTGTTATTTATTGCCAGATATTCTGTTTTTTTGTAAATTTACTGTGAGACCCCATGATTCATATGTGATTTTCAACCTTTTTATCATGAATTCCATATCAAAATTGTCTTGCGCTAAAACCAGTTGATCATCGGCAAATTGTAATGTCAGCAAAAATCTATTGCCTATTGGGATCCCCATACCTTTGCAGCTTTGTTTCCATTTCGTTAATATAAATTCTACATAAATATTAAATAAAATTGGTGATAGACTGCACCCTTGTTTCAATCCCTTTGAGGTGTTTATAGGATTAGACATTATATTTCCCATTTTAACATAAGCGGAGTTATCTTTATAGATTTGTTTAATAATTTCTATTAGGTTTCTGTCAATATTGTATTTCTCCAATACTTTCCATAATTTGTTCCTCGGAATTGAGTCATAAGCTTTCTCTAAATCTATCATTGTCAAATGGGTTTCTTCTCCAACTGCAGTCCGTTTTTCAATTAACTGTTGTATTGCAAATATATTGTCAACACATGACCTTCCTGGTCTGAATCCATTTTGATCTTCTCCTAATTTGTCTTTAACATCTTTTTGTAACTTTGTTTTTAATAACTTCGTAAATATTCTATATAATGTGTTATTTATACTTAGTCCTCTGTAGTTTTTTGCGTCTCTTCTATCGCCCTTCTTGTATATTCGTACAATGTAGCTTATTTTCCATTCATCAGGAATCTTCTGTATTGCAATGCACTTATTATACAAGTCCCTCAATCTACCTATTAAATTTTTTGGGCCATATTTAATTAACTCATTTGGTATGTTTCCCGGCCCTGGTGCCTTTTTATTCTTTAGGGTTTGAATTTCTAATTCTATATCTATTGTATCAAATTCCAGGGCGTTCATTTCTATGGATGGATTTTCTGTTGTTTCCATAAACTCATTTCTAGTTTCTGACAGTAAAGCTTTGTAATGTTTTTCTGCGTCTGATTTTGCTAACAAATTTATCTTGCTGGATCCTTGGTTGGTTTTCAGTGTTTTTAGAAATCTCCATACTTCTGATGATTGTGATCCTCCTATATAACGTTCTATTTCTTGGCATTTGCTTTTCCATAATTTGTTTTTTTCTTCTATCACTTTCCTTTTAACTTTGGCGTTTGTTCTCTTGTATTCTATCCAATTTTCTGTTGTTTTATTTGCCAACCATTCTAAGTAGCATTTTTTCTTCTTTTTGGTTAATTCTTCAATATCATCATTCCACCAATCTTGGGTATTTTGTTTTTTATTTATTGTGCCTAATGCTTCTTTTGCTGCCGAATGTATTATTTCCTTTAATTGATTATATTCTTCTTCTATGTCTTCCTTGTAATCCAAATTCTCAATTTTAATCCTCAGTCTTTCTTTATATAAGTTTTTGATACTATCCTGATTAAATAAATACAGTTTAAATTTTTCTTCCTGCTTCGGTTGCATTGTTGATTCCCTTGCTTCATCATGCACTTTTTTCCTTGTAAGGAATTTGGGGATGATCTGTGCTGTGAGTAGATAGTGGTCAGAACCACAATTTGCTCCTCTTTTAACCCTTGAGTCCTTAATAAATAAGGAAGTATTTTGCTTTACAATTATGTAGTCTATTATTGATTTCTGATTGAGACTAGGTCGTTCCCAAGTAAATTTATGAATATCCTTATGGTCGAAAAATGTGTTTACTATCTTTAATTTATGTTGTTTGCACATCTCTATGATTCTATTTCCATTATCGTTGACTTCTTGTTCCCCATATTTTCCTACTGCTTCATCATTGTTTCTTCTACCCACTTTCCCATTTAAATCTCCCATTAGTATTAATTCTTCATTACTTCGTATTTTCTCTATTTGTTCCACTAATACTGAATAGTACTTTTCTTTCTGACTCTGTGCGGCATCATCTGTTGGTGCATAGACTGCTAAGAACACCATTGTTCTTCCCATAAGCTTCATTTTAATCTTTAGGCATCTTTCATTAATATGTTCATATTGTGTTATGTTTTTACTGTATTTCTTTTTTGCAAACATTGATACTCCTGCTTTAGCTCTTTTTGATTTATTTACACCTGACCAAAAATGTATGTAGTTTCCTAAATATGAATTTCCCGATCCTTTCTTTTTTGTTTCCGTCACTGCTGCAATAACTTGATGAAGTTTAATAATTTAATTGAGGACTACTGACTTACCAGGTACCAATTTTATATTTAATATCTTATAACTAAATTGTTGGCTAAGTAACTCCAGCATGAGAGCGCTGTTGTCTCTTGTACGGATATATATATATATATATATATATATATATATATATATATATTAGTAGTAGTAGTAGTAGTAGTAGTAGCAGTAATAGTAGTAGTAGCAGTAATTGTAGCAGTAGTAATATTTTCATAACTATTATGGTAAGTAATGCCACGAGTGATTTCCAATTTATCTAGAGGATTTGGAAATCAAGAGTGGTATTTGTTAGGATCATTTAACGAATAAAATTAAGCTGTTTTCTCAAAAATAATTATTTAAATATAGTTACCGCTAACTTATTTAAAATATTTATATAGCTATTTAATGTAGATGGCGAGTTTGAAAACAAATCAGAAATGTGAGGTTATGTAGGCCTATATTCACTGCAACTTGAACATATTATTCATTGCCAAATAGGATCGCAATATTGTAAGAATCCACCCTAGTGGAGAAATAATGAAACACATCAAACTGTAGGCCTATATTATAATCAAAATTATAAGTTATTGATTAATTTTTGTAAGTAAACAACTCAGTAAAATCGAGGAATCTGTTCATTATTTGCTATAATCAATGTATTTGTTGGAGAAAAATAATACTCTGAGCTTTCAGAATGTTAAAAGGAACTTTCTTTATCACAAAAGCAGTAGCGTATAAAGAGAAATCGATAAAAAGCTAGGTGAAACGCGATTGTCAATGGTTGTAAAACAAAATTAATTGAAATGTGATTGATCATTGATTACCATTTTGGGCATGAGTTAAATAGTCTTTATAGTATGTAATGTGATACTGAACCTGAGACTATAATGCGCGCACAAATTAAGTAATTTCCTAACAAATGCGAGATAGATGTAGCAACATGGAGTCACAGAACTAAACGATTTGATTGGCTTATGAATTATTCAAATGTAGGAATTGTAACTCGTCTATATAATCATTTGATCCAATCAATGCGTGGGAAGAATTTATATCTTTAACATCCATTCGATTTCTGATTAGTTGGAAAATCTCCTCCTAGAATATAAATCACTTGTTAAACTGCCGAATACAATTACAATATGCTATATGCAGATTAAGACATATACTGAATACGAGTACATATTGATTGAACAAAGATTATTATTTTAAAGGATGAACCACAATTCATCTATAGTCTATTTAGGAAAAGAGAAAAGTGACGTAAATCAGTATGACAACCGTCATTGCCTTTTTTCGGGAAACTTTAAACATACCGGGTAATGTCGGTTTTGGTGGATTAATGTTCACCTCCTGTTCCGAGGTTTGCGGGTTTATGTCCGGACGGATCAAAACGTAAAAGTCATGAGTATTTCATCCTTCGGAACGGAAGTAGAGCGATGCAACCCGTGTCATAGATTTCCAGCATGTAAACAACTTATCTTACTTTAAAGGAGGAGAAAACATCGAGGGTTTGGGAATAAAGTGCTTAGGAATATTTTTGGACCAAATAAATTGCATTAGAGTGAGCTTGGTGATCTTTATGGGAAACCAGATGTAGGCCTATTAACAAAAATTACATCTCGTCGTCTGCGGAGGACAAGTGGCACGAATGGTAAATGAAAGAGGGGCATGGTAATTTCTTGCAGGAAAACAAATGATAAAGTGACAAATATATAGGCCAAGAATGAAATGGGAGAATGACAATAACCATGATTTTAGGAACGTGAATTATACAGGAAATATTGGAAATATTAGCCCAGTATAGAGGAAGGTTGTATCTGCGAATCCATTAACTTCCGGCTCCATTGAGTTAGTTTGCTAAAAGAACTTCACTCCTAAATAATAAAAGACACCTGAACAAAATTTGTTGTTGTTTCTCGCCAGGAAAGGAATTGGATCAATAATGACCACAGATATAAAGAGCTTCGTTTTAAAAAAATATTGCATACCCATACTACACTAGCATTTATTTTTCTATTACCACCGGGTTGTCTTACGGCATTTTTGGCCGTGTCTCCTGTGCTTGGTGTAACATAATTATGTAGTTACGGCACCTAGAGTGTAGAGTTATGTTATCCCGATAATACGAAGGACGATAAGTGATAGCGAAGCATCAAAAGAATCTTTAAATCTAACTTACTTACTTACTCACTGGCACTATCGAACCCGTAGATTCATGGCCGCGCGGACATAAGCTCTCCATACATCCCTATCCTGAGCTAATGCTTTCCAATCATTCCCTGTATAATCTACTTCCCTCAAATCGTAGTTAATGTTATTCACCCACCTCATTCTTGGTCTACCAACTGGACGTTTTCCCTCTGGCTTTCCTACAAGAAGCTTCCATGCACGTCTTTCATTCCCCATACGTGCAACATGTCCTGCCCATTGCAGTCTACGAGACGTAACTGTTCTTATTATATCTGGCTTCCTATAAAGACCATGTAGTTCATTGTTATGTAGTCTTCTCCATTCACCTGTCTGTTCATATATCTTTGGTCCAAAAATTTTCCTAAGTACTTTATTCTCAAATACTTGTAATCTCCTTTCCTCTCTTAAAGTAAGAGTCCATGTTTCGCACCCATATAATATAACTGGTAGAATAATAGTTTTATATATTTTCAGTTTAACGTTTTTTGAAAGGAGTTGGGACATCAAGAGTCTCTGCAATGCATAATAGCATACTTAACTTAAATTCCAGACCATGATTTCCCTTTAAGGAAAAATGCCTGTGGTCTAACCAGGAATCGAACCCGGGACCACATGAACTGTATTCAGAAGCTCAGGTCACAAGCCTATAAGGATATCTGGTTATCGTTTGAAACTGTCTTTTCCCCTATATCGTAGGGTGTATAACTCCACTTGAAATCCGGCGATTCTTGAATACAACCCTCCCCTTTCATCCCTGATACATACTTGTGTTAATATCTTTCGGTGAGTTGTTTGCTATCATAACGACAGTGATTTGTAAGAGAGAGGATTTTCACTAGGAATTCGAAATTTGAAAGACACAATTTAAAATCCACTCTCGGTATTTGATACCACGGTTAAGCTAGTAATGATTACGTTTTCGAAGAAGGCAATAACAATTATTATTAGACGTATTTAGGCATTTTCTCTCTTTCTCTGTATTAGAATACACACTGACACATTTTTAAATGAACACCGAGATTGCATGTTAGTGATTAAATATGCGTTAAAAATATTTTTGAAATTTGTTTAACCCAGACAGTTAGTTCAGACGGTAACACATCAGACTCAAATTCGAGAGGTCCCAGATTCATATCCCGGTGTTGACCTACAGTAATAAATTAGTTTTGTTGTTTACTCCAGTTTGATTGAAACTTCACTATCAGGACTCATGTCAACATTAATTATTATAATTTCATAATTAAAAAAAGTTTTAATGTCGGTTTAATTTTAGAAAAAGAAAACGTGAGATACGGACAACGTTTACCAAAAGAATGAAATGGTATAAACATATTGCCGACTTAAAAACAGATGTTCCAACTCCATTTTTTTTTTAATTTTGAGAAGAGTTGAATTAAGTTTTGGATGCTTCCGAATTCACAAAAATAGCACTGTTTTGAGGAAAAGGTTTTAACATTTTATGACCACAAAATGTACAATTTTATGCGTATAACTGATACAGAAGAGTAGTTAGAATATCGTAAGTAAATAAATAAATAATTAAAAAAGAGTTTTATGCAGGCGATGCGATGTAAAGATTAGACGCTATATGACCAAATCTGTGGAAACGCGTCAAAATAAAATTGGAATCAGCAAGTTTTGGCTATATAGTAGACAAGCGAATACATATACACTTTTACATTATAATCCTCTGCAGTCAACACTTTTAAATTCATATTAAAGCACCATTGAGGTTATGTAATAAGACGTTAAATATAAAATAGATACCTGGTAAGTCAGTCGTACTCAACTAAATAATTAAGCTTATTGGAACTACTTGATGAAGTTTAATAATATAGTTGAGGACGAGTTACTTATCAGGTACAAATTTTTATATTTAATATATTAATCCTATGCAGTTTATGAAATGAGGTATTTAAACACGAATGTATATTTATGACATAATATATATATATATATATTATATATATATAACAAAGCGACGATATCTCCACGATGCCGACGCTGTTATGAATTATGTAAACATGACGTCACAATGACGCAATATGCTTGCAGTGAAGGATGGGCGAACTGAATAGTTTATGTACCTTCTGCAATCTAACAATAATATAGAACGACCTAGTAATGAATGATCGATATGACCACGTAGCAAATGTTTAATTACGTTTCAGTGATATATGAGGGAATGCACATCCGTGCATTTAAAACTAGAGATTTACCCATGAGGGAAGGAAATTATAAAAATCGACGAAGTTTCGTTTAATTCCTTGATATAAAAGTTTTACCGAATTAGATAACACAAACTGAAACTGTTGAAAGAACACGGCGAGAGAAACAAAAATGTCTCCGTAAACATCAGTCTGCTTAACGAACCCTTCAAATGATACGTATTACGTGGGCGAGTTTTCTTGAGCTGATAATTTACGCTTGCGAGGAGAGAAGAAAAATGGTAGTGGTAATCCATTTGCATTCCAACTCCTAAATTGAAAATGTTGTGTTCTTTGTGACAGAGTTACAATTTCAAACCACCAAAAGTCTTCTTTATCTCAAAATATAATGTATCAATAAATATTCATATACAGACTGATTGGGTTGTTTTATTTTCAAGAATATAATGTTCTTGTACGATATTAATGCCACCGTTGGCATTATTAAAAGTAAAATAAGAACTTCCATTTAATGTATAATTATATACTTTTTTATGCATTTTAGTAACAGGTATTTAATTTCTTTCTTTCGTTGCCTTATTTCAACCTCTCTTTCTAAACATACTTTTACATATGCCATCTTATCTGTGACTTGCAGGGGATACGATTTGTAGGGAGGGGATTTTAAACTCTCCATCACACACACACACTTTTTTGACATCATAAGTTTATATATATATATATATATATATATATATATTATTTTTTAATAAGTGATCAGCTCAATCCAGGACTACTTCTCGAGACAACATGAGCATTTAAGAAAATACCCACTATATATACTTACTTACTTACTTACTCACTGGCACTATCGAACCCGTAGGTTCATGGCCGCACGGACATAAGCTCTCCATACATCCCTATCCTGAGCTAATGCTTTCCAATCATTCCCTGTATAATCTACTTCCCTCAAATCATAGTTAATGTTGTTCTCCCACCTCATTCTTGGTCTACCAACTGGGCGTTTTCCTTCTGGCTTTCCTACAAGAAGTTTCCATGCACGTCTTTCATTCCCCATACGCGCAACATGTCCTGCCCATCGCAGTCTACGGGACTTAACTGTTCTTATTATATCTGGCTTCCTATAAAGACCATGTAGTTCATTGTTATGAAGTCTTCTCCATTCACCTGTCTGTTCATCTCTCTTTGGTCCAAAAAT
Source organism: Diploptera punctata (assembly GCA_030220185.1). Classification (NCBI taxonomy): domain Eukaryota; kingdom Metazoa; phylum Arthropoda; class Insecta; order Blattodea; family Blaberidae; genus Diploptera; species Diploptera punctata. Next base: position 2,562,572 of record JASPKZ010003831.1, on the reverse strand, counting down.
TTTCCTAAGAACTTTATTCTCAAATACTCGTAATCTCCTTTCCTCCCTTAAAGTAAGAGTCCATGTTTCGCA